>WHUZ01000179.1:0-47914 GCA_015179045.1 Kalaharituber pfeilii
CTATCAATTAACAATACATACTTCCTTAGCAGTTTCCTATTCGAGCATAAAATAAATTCCAAGCCTAACAGGTGATTAGTCTATTTAAGCAACATTTGTTATGGCTAAAGGTAAAGACCTACTGAATATCAGGAAGGTACCGCCCCGTACCATTATAAGACTTGCTAAGATGTATCTGATTAATACTAGGTGAGCTGCTGTCATGACCTAGCAATTCAGATAACTAACCATGAAGGTTGTTTTCCAAATTCCTAAGTCCTGAGCTAACAGTTACCCTGAACAACATATAAGTCATGTATTACTAATAAGTCATGTATAAGTCAGGTATTACTTATCAACAAAAAAAGGAGGATTAATAATCATGTACGATAGTTTTCTTTAAAGATGCTATCAAAAGAAATGTAACTAACAAATGAGTCAACTAGTGACTCAAGGAATGAGTCAAAGAATCAGTCAAGGAATGACTCAAGGAATGAGTCAAAGAGCGAGTCAGAAGATGACTCAAGGAAAATCATGTAGTGAGTTAGTAACTGACCCACACCAAACTCATGTATGGAAAAGAAGAGCTTGGCGGAGCGTATTTAAGATGCTCGCTTTGCCTACAGAGATAGTTCTTCAGAGTTCTTGAGCCAGAGCACAAAGGAAGTACCTTCACTCTGACTTCTCTGAAGCTGTCTAAAGTTTAGATAGTTTTAGTATGGATAGGACACAATTTAAAGCAATCAGACTTATCTCTCCTCCCACCTCACCAGTGAATAAGTATAGATTCTACAGTAACTGTACCCCAGAATATAGCCCTTCTTTATTCTCCATAGTTTGCAGTTTAAATACTCTAACAGGCATATATTCAATAAAACCATTGGGAGCACTATCACCTTGTCAAAGAAGACTGCTGCAAGTTCTCTTTAAGTTTAGAGACTTCCAGTCAGAAGAACAACTCCTTGAAAGTTACTCAAAGGACAGAAGAGCAAAACTAGAATTCATTCAATACCTAAGCCCAGAAGAAACAACCCTATACCAACCACAAATAACCATCCTTTATTCCTGTCCTGAGAACCTGTTTTAGTCCTAAAAGCTTTGCCTCTATCTGTCTAGAGACTCTTAAGCAATAACTCCAGGACTAAGCAACTTCTTCAACAGTCAGAATATAAGGAGTGGTAAATCAGTCAAACAAACTCCCTCCTAACCCTCTCCCTCTCCCTCAGAAACTTCCAATAAGAGTAAGACAAACAAACAACAATAATCAAAGCAACAGCACCAAACAAAGACAAGAAGATAATTAAACCAACAGCATCCAAAGATAAAGGAAGAGCAAAGAAACCCCAGACCCACCAGTACCAGAGCTTTTAGGAGGCTTATAAGCTCTAGGGAATAACCAAACCAGCATCTCTGCAACCTGTTGAGGATTACCTCCGGGTTAGCATATTGAGAAACCTTAACAGCTGCAGTACACTTTAGTTGAACGGTAGTTACCTCACAGACGTGTGTGTCGGTTCTTGTACATACACTGTACTAATACATACATGGTGCTTATGAAGTAACTGGCACCACTTACAATACTTTTACTAATAATGCACGGTTGCAACATAGATAATGCTTCGCTTGCTTATTGGTTTGGGAAAGGGGATCTACGTTATTATATGTTTCTATTACGTTACTGTTTCTATATTTACTTATCTATTTTACGAGATGGTGTTATCATGTTATAGTCATGTTATTAATTATTGATGAGTCATGTATGACAGGTGCCTACTATATAAGCCCAGCTGCCCACCATTAGTTATAAAGAATTAAGACACTAGCGGTGTCCTAAGTTTCACTCAAACTCTACGTTCATCATGTACCTTTCACTCGCTCTTTTTCGTCGCTTGTTTTTAGCCGTACCATTCGCACCGAATCGCTACCGCTTAGCAACGTTGAAGCGCCTGGCAGTAACATTACACCGCTCATCTTCTATTTATCCCCATGCTCCACGTCCTACTCCTGATCATAGTAATCATGTGCCTGATAATTGCTGACAACCACAACCTATTAACCCGCACGTAAGAACTCAGAGAGCAGGTTAACTTCTACCACGACGAACTTGCATCGCAGCAATTACAGCAAGAACAACTCCGTGCCGATATTGAATTTTTGTGGCAAGAGGTCGACGAGGGCCATCGGCTCCGAATAGTTACCGATGACCACATCTGTTAGCTAGCATCACAGCTGAATACCACACAGCGAGAGCTAAATATCACCCGCTTGCATCTCTCCCCTGTGCAAAGAGCCAGACTTGCATAAGAAATGGCTTCCGCAGCTTCACAAGACGACTCGATGGACGTTACTACCCCCCTCACGACCGACCCATTCACAACCTCCCGCCCACCATCTCCTCAATACCATAGCGATGATGAGAATGACATGGATACCGTCGTCCCGAGAGCTCAGAAAGTACAGGCAAGGCCCCACGGGCAACTCACGGCAATACACCTGCATCTGCAGTACCATATTGCCTATAGTCCATCATATGCAACACCTGGAATGAGCTATGGGGCTTACCATTTTAGAGTAGAAACTTTGCAGCCTGCACCCCAGTGGCACCCCCTCCTCCAGTCGCCGCGCCCCACAGCTACCATACCCTGAGCAAGTATGGAGAAGTTAGGAGAACAATCTAGCTCTAAGGGAAAGGAAAGGGCCAAATCTACTCTCTCAATGGCCAAACCTACCCCCTCAACGACCAAACCTGTAACCTCTACAGCCAAAGCCGCCACTTGATCTCCGGGCCCCACCGATAGCTCTCCAGCACCATATGAGGAGATACCAGAGATGAAGGAAATACGGAGAGTAGCGAACGAAACCGTCAACAAACTCAAAGAGACCGTAGAGCAGGCCCAATCGGAGGCCCAACAAGCACTAACAGGAGTCGTAAACCTAACTAACCAGTTCGCGGCTCAGCGACAGGCGGACAACGAGACCATGCTAACCAACCTAACAGCTCTGGGGAACAGGTTTGACGCTGTTGTCACAGCTCAAGCCATCCAATTCAATGATGCATTGAACAACCAAAGTGTCCAATTTAATGACGCTCTCCTTCGACAAAAAGCCGAGCTCGAAGATTTTTTCCTGGATGAACTAAACCCCCTTATCAGCAACATGAACACCATGGGCAACACGTTGGACCAGATCCTGAACTTCTTATACGCCCAGGACAAGAAGAAGACACCCTCTGGAATGCCTCCTGCTCCACCTCCGGCCCCTCCTGGTGGTAGTCCACCTCCTCCTCCAGATCCTCGTGGCGGCGGTGGTGGTGGACCTCCCTTCGGTGGACGACGACCTCCTCTGCCGAGAGATCCCTCTCTGCCTCGGCAAGAACCAAAAGTCCCACTCCGATTTAACATACCAACCTTCAACGGATAATGGGACAAAGTGAACGACTTTTTTTACCGGCTCCAATCATATTTCCGAATGACTGGAGCTGACAGCAACCAACTTAGACTCGACCTGCTTACCCAATGTATGGAGGGAAAAGCATCAGACTAGTAGCGAGACACCAAGGACTCAGTAGCAACCTGGACAGAAGCCGAAGCGCTCATCCGGGCCATATACTCAAACCCTCAGGAAACCGCGGAAGCTGTGCAAAAACTCCAAAAGGTAAAGCATACCAGAACTATTATTGACTTCTTCACAGAGATCGATGGGCTCAACCGACTTGCCAAAGTACCGGACCAAGCCCTTATCGCCATCGTAATGCCAAACCTCAAGGTTCAAGTTCAGAACCTAATGGTAGGACACCCTCAGGTGATGACGAACTGGAAGGAGTTCAAATTACTCACTATTTCGATCGCCGGGTACGCTACCACCACATCAGCCTCAACTTCCTCCGGCCCTTCATGGAAAAACACCAACTCCTCAACTTCCCAATCATCCTCCGTTCCCCCGGTACGCCATACACCCCAGAACCCAAGGAACCACGACAGCGTACCGCCGCAGGTCAAACAAGACCGAAGAGCTCGGGGAGAATATGGGAAATGTGGTCGGAAGGGTCATGAAGAGAAGGACTGTTGGTTAGGGTAGACATACAACGAACCCAAGGGCGACAATAAGCGAAAGCGAGATGCAGGGACTGCCAAGACTCTCGAGAACCGAATAGAGAGAGCCCCGCAAAATAAACAAAGACAAACCGACCGAGGCGCCCTCTGTATCACTGAGCTGGTCTCGGATGGAGAAGACATCAAGGAGGAACCAGAGTCGGGAAATGACTAGGGAGCCCCAACAGCACCTTCGGCACAGCTCCCGAACACCATCCCCTCCTCACTACTGACATTGAATTCAAAAACCTCAACCTTAAAGTGAGAGCGATCATCGACGTTGGTGCATCCGCTTCTTGTACTTCGTTGGATTTGGGAAAGAGACTGGGTTGGAAGAAAAGGGAAAGGCCGATTGGAGTTAGACAGAGTGATGGATCTTTGTTAAAAGGAGGAACTATGGTTGTAAATACTTCTTTTTCTTTCCTTAATGCTTTAGATTCCTGTGGTAATAAGATGGATGGAACTTTTGATTTGGATACGGAATGTTTGGACATGAGTGATAGAGAACTTTTGTTGGAATTATCTTGGTTGTCCGAAAAAGGTTTTTTGGTAGATTGTCCTAATCGGCGTTTGGTTCATAATGTTTCTGGTTTAATTATTCCTTGTACTCTTATTAATCTCTCTTCTGTTTCTATTTTGGATTTAGATAAGGAATCGTGGGAGGAAGGAGATATACTGCTAATGATTGATGCACGCGAACAGTACTCCTGTTACGCTGAAGTTTTTTCCGAAGAACAGGCTTGCCGCTTATCCCCTCATAGACCCTGGGACCACGAAATCCCACTTAAAGACCCTGATGCTAAAGTACCTAATGGCCCAATATATAAGACAACGTGGGAGGAAGATGAAGCTCTGAAGAGATACTTGGAAGAGCACCTCCCTACCGGGAAGATTAGACGGTCCCGATCAGTGGCCGGCGTACCGATACTTTTTGTCCGAAAAAAGGATGGATCACTACGGTTATGTGTGGACTATCGGCAGCTTAATAAGCTTACCATCCCGAACCGATACCCGCTACCACTAATGACCGACCTCCTCGAAAAGACCCAAGGAGCCAAATGGTTTACCAAATTGGACCTCAAAAACGGCTACTACCTTATTCGAATCAAGTCTGGCGACGAATGGAAGACCGCCTTTAAGACAAAGAAAGGCTTGTTCGAATATACCGTCATGCCCTTCGGATTGATCAATGCCCCTGCCTCGTTCCAAGAAATGATGGACGAGATACTGAAGGACATCGACGGAGTAGTCTGGTACATTGATGACATACTAATATATGGGGAAGGACCGAACGGGAACACCAGAAGATAGTGGAACAAGTCCTGGCTAAGCTTGCCGAACACGGACTTGCCGTCAACCTCATGAAGTCGGAATTCCACGTCAAAGAAACAATGTTCCTCGGCCACCTCATCAACGGGTCCGAAATCAAAATGGACCCGAAGAAACTTAGTGCCATCGCCGACTGGCCCGTACCAACAAAAAAGAAGGAGGTTCAAAAATTCCTGGGTTTTGCAAATTACTACCGCCGATTCATCCAGAATTACAGCGCCAAAACCCGCCCGCTGACACAACTGACCGGAAACGTACCTTTTACCTGGACTGAAGCACAACAACACTCCTTTAATGAATTAAAGGATGCTTTCACGTCTGCACCAATACTCCAGCAGTACGACCGCACCCTACCCACGATCATGGAGACTGACACTAGCAACCAAGCTCTTGCAGGCGTACTCTCCCAATACCATACTACCAACCATATCAAAACTCTTCACCCTATCGACTTCCACTCCAGGGCCCTTAATCCTGCGGAATGCAACTATCCCATCCACGACAAGGAACTCCTTGCCATAGTCGACTGCTTCCGCAAATGGCGCACCTGGCTACAAGGTATCCACATCGACATATATACCGACCATCATGGCCTCACCTACTTCGCCTCCAAGCAAAGGCTCAACTCCCGACAAGCAAACTGGTATATCAAACTATGCGAGTTTGACTTCCTTATCCACTACCGGAAAGGAGTAGATAACGGGAAAGCCGATGCATTAACTAGAAGGTCCTGCGACGAACCCGCTGGACTCGAGGTGCAACTACTCAAAGACGGGCAACTTCTAATCAATGGAGAACCTGTTGAACGAGACTACGACCTTGATGGCATCAACGTCGACAACTGGGAAAGAAGAGAAGATAGATTATTGGTAGTATCCGAAGAACACCGGCCCGAAGTCATGAAGCAATGCCACGACTCCGATATCGCTGGTCACTGGGGAGTGCACTGCACTCATGAAATAATATCAAGGAACTTCTACTGGGATGGATGGAAGGAAGATACCCAACACTACGTTGCAAGTTGTACTCACTGTCAAAAAGCCAAAGCAGACAGACACCCACGCAGAACATAACTTATCTCAATGCCCACAGGTATCAAACCCTTCAAGGAAATAGCAATGGACTTCGTCGGAGAATTACCAGAATCGGAAGACTATAATGCTATCCTTGTCATTACCGACCAGTTTACTAAAATACAATAATACATACCGGCTAAGACGACTTGGACAGCTACTGACGTCGCATCCGTTTACATCAACGAGATATAGCGATACCACGGCCTACCCCTAGCGATTACCTCTGACCGCGGACCTCAATTTGCCTCGGCATGTTGGAAAGAGATAAACAATAAGCTTGACATCAAGCTCTGACTTTCCACGGCCCACCATCCTCAGACTGATGGACTCTCTGAAAGGGCCATCCAAACGTTGAAGCAATACCTACGTATCTTCTGTCACGATCGTCAAAACCGTTGTACTACTTGGCTACCCCTAGCTGAGTTTGCCTACAACTCCTCGCGTACCTCTACCCACGGTTATACACCCTTCGAAAGCCTATATGGATTCAACCCAAAGACAATTCATGTTTCGGACGACCATACCTTCGCATCACCTGCAGCAGAAGACTGGCTTGATCAGATGACTATAGTTTATAATGATATCCACAACACTCTCAAGAAAATAAATGACAAGAGATCTCAACTTCACATTAAGAAATCTCGTCAGTTCCGAGTAGGAGACCAAGTCCTTGTTGACCGACGCAACCTTCGGGTTGTCGCCGGCAATAATAGGGTGCTTAGCAATAAGTACATTGGCTCCTGTAAGGTTAAAAGAGTTATTAGTCGGCATGCCTATGAACTTGACTTACCTCGAGGCATCCGCCTTCATAAAGTCATCCACACTAGTCTCCTAAAGCCATACTGAGTCCGAAATGAAGACCAAATGGACCTCAACGACGATGAAGAAGAACTCTACTACGATATCGACCATGTCATTGATAGTAGAAGGGTCTGAGGTCAAGTCAAATACCGAATCCGTTGGCAAGGGTTTAATGAAGACGATGATACATGGGAACCACTTGCAAACCTTCAACGTAGTATTGAACTACTCAGGGAGTTCTACGAGAATAACCCGCGCAAGCCCAGAGACCCGAACGTCTAAAGGCTTTGAATTTCATATGAGTACTACGTGAACTAGTACTTAACATATCTAATACTGTTATGCAGGACACAACGGTCTTACCATCGGCTGTTAATACAAAAGTTATTAACGAACAAGTACTATGCATTATGGTATGCCGAATTGCTTAGCTATAAAAGATAACTTCACGAACCTACTGAAGGGTCAACGATACTCTCGGGTCGACTTAGTAGGCCTTCGGGACGAAGAACCTCTAAGACGGGGGGTGATGTTACGGCTAAAGGTAAAGACCTACCGAATATCGGGAAGGTACCGCCCCGTACCGTTATGAGACTTGCTAAGATGTCTCTGATCAATACTAGGCGAGCCGCGGTACACTTTAGTTGAACGATGGTTACCTCACAGACGTGTGTGTCGGTTCTTGTACGTATACTGCACTAATACATGTACGGTGCTTATGAAGCAACCGGCGCTGCTTACAATACCTTTACTAATAATGCACGGTTGCAACATAGATAACGCTTCGCTTGCTTATTGGTTTGGGAAAGGGGATCTACATTATTATATGTTTCTATTACGTTACTGTTTCTATATTTACTTATCTATTTTACAAGATGATGTTATCACGTTATAATCATGTTATTAATTATTGATGAGTTATGTATGATGGGTGCCTACTATATAAGCCCCAGCTGCCCGCCATTAGTTATAAAGAATTAAGACACTAGTGGTATCCTAAGTTTCACTCAAACTCTACGTTCATTACATACCTTTCACCCGCTCTTCTTCGTCGCTTGTTTTTAGCCATACCATTCGCACCGGATCGCTACCGCTTAACAATGTTGAAGTGCCTGGCAGTAATAATATTAGTATTCAGGATGAGTGTTCTGTGACTCATGTAAGTCTCACCTTAGCTATAATATTACCCTCCATTCTAGGGCAGTTATCCCGACTGACAATCACTAAAAAGTAAATAACCTAATCAGCATTATAAGCAATATACATCAGCTTCCATTTAGGAAGTAAAAAGTAGCTAATGCAATTATAAGCATACCTTATACACAAGGTCTCTCACAGATTTTCAATCATCTGTGGCCAACGGTAAGACTGCTGTGTCTATTGTACTCATTTGGGTCGAGTCAGTGAGGCCAGTAAAAATCTTCCCAAAGACAAAACCTAGTGGGAAAAAGTCTTTGTAAGGAAATGGTGCTTATGTCAAAGAGTTGAGTCAGTGAGGTCAGGAAAGGTACTCATGTCAAAGGTCGAGTCAGTGAGGCTAGTAAAAACCTTCTCAAAGATAAAACCCAGGGGGAAAAAGTCTTTGTAAGGAAAAGATGCTTACATCAAATATTATCCAAGTAGCCTGGCTGTAGCTATTAATGGCTTATTAAGCTGAAGAGTAGCTTTCTTGGATATTGGTCATGGAACTCTCTGACAAATTCCAATGATCTTTATAGATTTTCAATCAGTTCCCAAGTATTATCATCACTATAGCCCTACCAATGGATTCAGTACTTTACTACCCTGTTAATATATTTCGACACAACAACGTGATCAACTTCGAAGAAGAGCTCATTATCATCATTGATCTCCATTTTCTGGGGTTCAAGTCGTTCTCGGAAAGGCTTTCTTCCAGTGCCAAGGAGGCATAAGTATTGTTGTCTGAGAGGTGTATACTTTAGAATCGAATGTACATAAAGAGTGAAAGGGCTATATTTATGGCTCAGTGTAGCAGTAGAGTTGTAAGCAAACTCAGCCAGGAGTAGCCAAGTTACTTATCGGTTCTGTCAGTTATAGTAGTAGAGGCGAAGATACTGTTCAGGAGTCTGTATTGCATATTCAGAGAGTCTGTCAGTCTGGAGTGGTAAGCAGTACTGAGTCAGAGTTCTACATCGAGTTTCGATATAATATCTTTCCAGAGGACTAAGGCAAATTGTGGTCCATAGTCAGAGATAGTGTAGCAGGGTAGACCAAATTGCCTAAAAACGATATTGATGAAGGTATTGGTGATGTTAGCGATGTCTCGAGTTATTCAAGTATTTTTTGCCAGTATCTAGCATTACATTTTGGTGAATTGGTCTGTGATAACCGCGTTAAAGCTATCGAGTTTAGGTAGTTCTCCAACAAAGTCTATAGTTATCTCCTCCAAGACTTCATACCAGTAGGTATTGGTATGAGTCTAGTTTGCCTCGGATATCAGCCAGCTTTGGCCTCTAGGCAGGCTACACAACCAGCGATATAATCGGTCACTTGGTCTTTTCCAGCCGTACCAGTGGAAATTCCAAGAGAGGAGTTCCTATGTTCAGTACACACTCTAGTATCGAGTCACATTACTGTTGTAGCATTATTATTATCGTAATACTTCCAGTCAATATAGTTCAGGTACTATAAGACCCATCATTATTCCTTACTCATTTGTTACAGTTAACTCCAGAGATATTAGTCCATACATCTTCTATGTCACCTGCCTCTTTATCAACTAGCAATGCCTATCCTTGAATAGCTGTTCGATGCTGTTAGAGGTGGCATCACCAGTTCGTTGTGAGAGGGCATCAGCTTTACTATTAGGCTGCCATAATTGAATTTGGAAAGTTTCTGGCTCCAGTTTGATTGCTGGCTATTGAGACATTATTTGGTGATGAGGTACTGTAGTGTGTAGTGGTCAGTGAGGATGGTGAACTTAATTCCCAATAGCCATTTCTTATACAGACAATCAAAGATTGCCAGTAGTTTATTATCATAGATAGAGTAGTTTCGTTCGGCAGCGGTCAGTATTCAGGAGTAATAATCATATGAGTGAAGAATCATAGTTTCAGTAACATCATTCTTAGGCTCAAGACGCCAGTGAGTGCCTGGTCTGAGCAGTCGGTTTAACAATCGTAGGCAGAGATCGATCAAACTATCGCAGTATGGGGGCACTCATAAACTTGTTTTTATATAAAAGCAGCTCGCTACTCTGCGCCCCTCAAGTAAAGGGTATATTTCCGGTTAAGACTTATAAGTGGTCGAATTATAGCAGAATAATTCAATATAAATTAGCAGTAGTAGTTAGGAATGAGTTAGCAGTAGTAGTTGAGAATGAATCAGCAGTAATAATTGAGAAAGAATCGGTGATAGTAGTTTGCCAAGCCTAGAAAGGCTTGCACCTCTTTCTTCTTTAGCTGTGGCTAGTTATGAATGGTAGAGAGTTTAGCTAGGTCTATCTTAATCTCGAGGCTGTTAATAAAATAACTAAGGAATATACTTTCATGTACATGGTACTCGCATTTGGCTAGCTTGACCGCAAGCCCATGTTTGCTTAACTTTAGTGAGCACTTCTTCCACTTATCCTTTGATGGTCTCGTTTGATTTTGCCTTCATAGATTAAGATGTCATTCCAGTACCAAACAACTCTATTGATAAGAGTCTCATTCATTATTTCTTGGAAGGAAGTAGGTATGTTAATGAGTCCGAAAGGTATGACTATGTACTTGTGTACTTCGAATAGGCCTTCGGATGTATTTGACAGCCACTATTCGTCACTTGACTTAATTTGTACAGGGTTGTAACCATCCTCAAGATCAAGTTTAGTAAACCATTTATCGTCTTGGGTCTTTCTTCCAAAAAAATTGGTAAAGCTGCTTTTTGACCTTAACCTTTATATCTTCTCTATTAGTAAGCGTTCGTCAATATATCTCTGAAGGGCCTTATCTTCTTCCCAAGTACCCTGGACCATGGGGAAGCTTTGTATTTGGATTTTCAAAAGGGATTTCATGATCCCAGCTTCGGTGAGGGGGTAAGCGGCGTGCCTGTTCAGTAGAAAACTTCAGAGTATCACGAGTAGTACTTGTATGCATTAATCAATAGAATATCATCTCCTTCAAAGTCTCAAAATTTTCAGAAAGAATAGAAGCAGAAGGCAAATCAATGTGAATGCAAGGGACATCAAACATGCTATGCTTCGGAATGCTATTAACACAATCAATTGAAAGCTATTAATCAGGGTAAACTAATGACATATTTACCAATATCTATAACTTCAGCATCAAATCGAAAACAAATTCCTTTCTCCCTTAGTAAGAGTTCAAAACAAAAGACGAAACAAAATCATCAGAGACCTTATCAGGTTTTCTAGAATGCTAATAGAATGCACATAATCCCAAGCAGAAGGAACAGAATTAGGAACTGGGACACTAAAAAAAATGAGAACGAAAATGAAAACGAAGTATTCATAAAAATTGTTACCTTGCTTGATCATCGCAGGTCTTGCTCGTGACCTCAAATCCAACATCAAAAACAATCGGCACGGAAACCGCACAGTCCACCATAGCCCTAACAGTCTTCCCAGTTTTGAATTTTACCTTTCAACTAGGAAGGTTGCTGTGATGGGAGTCCTACATGCTAAGCAGGGTACCTATATATTCCAAGTTAGACAGTTCAGTAATTCTCTCAGGTCTGTCAACAGCCTATGAGGTGGCCAGAGTCTGTCTTCATCTTCTTTAGGCTAGGTCAAGAGTGGATTCATGACTACAGGGTATTTTACTTCCCCTTTGTCTTCCTTCTTTGGCTTTGGTTGGGTTTCTACCACTTCTCCTATCCTTTACGGTTCTACCACTTCTTTTCCAGCATGCAGTGACCCTATGGCTACTCTTGCCATACTTGGTATAATGGTTTGCATTAGTTGCCTTTCTTCTGCATTATTTCTTCAGTTGTGTCAATGTTCTTCTTATTCTTTAGAAGTAGAGGTGGCTATATTGTGAAGTTGCTACTAGAGGTAATGTTTGTCATGGTAGTGGAGGGAGCAAAGTACTTATTTCTAGGCTTTTTCAGGGCATCGGCAATGGAAACTTCTATTGGTTTCAGTAGCTTTGACACTCAGGATGACTGGCTAGAAGGTTCTAGACATCTTTGGAATGCTGGCAGAATGTAGGAAATAAGAATGGGATCAGAGATCTTTACCACGTCATTGAATTCATCCATTTCAGTTAAGAAATCCTGCAATCTACTCCCACTGCTTATGCATCTGAATATTTCGAGTGGCCTCAGCAATGGCTAAGGAGTCCTAGAGAGTCATATATAATAGGGTGGGGGCTTGTGGCACATGATGCTGTAGGGTTCAGATGGAAGGTAAGGGTAGGGCCCTTCAAGTCAAAGGTAAATATGTCAAGGTGCTTGACCTGCTCTATCATTGTACCAGGAAAAAAAGGTTATCAAGCTTCTTAGTATCCCCAGCAAACTTGTCAGGAGAGAGGTCTTTGCAGGGGGAGCTGGAGTAGAAGGAGGAGGAAAAGGCAGGCCCTACACTATTAACTGACTCATAGGGACAATGAGGAGGCGGAGGAGATGTCGGATCTCAGGCTCGGTAGAAGCCGCGAGGAGGAGGCGTTGGATTTGGGCTCGGTAGGAGCCATGAGGAGAGGTGTCAGATTTCGAGCTTAGCAGGAGCCACGAGTAGGAATACAAGAAGGAGGAGCACTAGTACTACCAGCAGCCGGAGGAGAAAATCCTCCAGAGAAGCTTTCAGAAGAGTCTCCAGGGCTCAAGTTAGGCTAAGAAGGCTGCGCTGGCTGTTGTTATAGTTGCGGAATTGGTACTGGCTGGAATGCTAGCTGCTGCAACATTTGATTACTCATTTTTGCTAGTAGCTGGATAATATGTGTTATCGTGTTTTGCAGTTCTTGCTAGCTCTAAGAGAGAGAGGTGGATACATTACCTTGAAATGCTTTTACTAGGAAATCTATACACTCACAGGCTCAGGTAATCCATATAGTATTAGTATTCGCTTGCTCGTCACAGAGGTTAGTGATATCTCCAGGTAGAGGTCCTTGAAGAAGAAAGGGTAGCGGATGAGGCTTCTGGTACCAACATTGTGAGGCAGGGTTAGTATGTGAAGGAGTAGTATAATGTTATGGGCATGAGAGGCTCAGCTATACTAGGCCTGGAGGATAGGTGTTATAGCTAAGGAGTATATATGGTAGGCCAGAATGGCAATAGAGGTGTAAATACAGTAAGCCAAAAAAGTAGCTACTCAGCATAGAGTGTGTAGCGGAGTAGAGTGGTTCACTGGTGTAGTGAGGGAACGATAGGTTCAGAATTATAGAGAATGTAGAACACTACTAGTGTCTTGATTCTTTCAACTATGCTATTGCCAGCCAGCGCTTATATAGACTTCAGCGCAGTTATATATAACTAGTCAACAAATGAATCAATGACTAGCAATGCGGTGATTCCTCATCAATGCCAATACCTATAGTAATAGATACACATAATAGAAATATGCGAAAATAGTATGGACGCAAGATAATGCTATGTACTAGTGTATGTGTACATATATTAGCTTTTAATAAGCTGAGTGCATGCAGGGTACATGGGTAATTCAGAGATTATACTATTAATCGACGATACACACTTCTTTAGCACTTCCCTATTTGGGTATAAAATCAATTTCAAGCCTAATGGGTAATCAGTCTGCTCAAGCAGTATTGATATTTAGGGTAAGTATTCTGCGAGTCACGTAAGTCTTACCTTAGCTGTAACATATAGTACTTGTTCATTAATAACTTTTGTATTAATGGCCAATAGTAAGACCAGTGTATCCTGCACAACAGTATTAGATATGTTAAGTACTAGTTCACGTAGTACTCACATGAAATTTAAAGCCTTTAAATGTTCGAGTCTCTAGGCTTGCGTGAGTTATTCTCATGGAACTCCCTGAGTGGTTCAATACTACGTTGAAGGTTTGCAAGTAGTTCCTAAATATCATTGTCTTCATTATACCCTTGCCAATGGATTCAGTATTTGACCTAACCTTGGACTCTTCTACTATCAATAACATGGTCGATATTGTAGTAGAGTTCTTCTTCATCATCATCGAGGTCCATTTGGTCTTTGTTTCAGACTTAGTATGGCTTGAGAAGACTAGTGTGGATAACTTTATGAAGGCGAATACCTCGAGGTAAGTTGAGCTCATATGCATGCCAACTAATAACTCTCTTGACCTTATAGGGACCAATATACTTATTGCTAAGTACCCTATGATTGCCAGTAATAACCTGAAGGTTGCACTAGTCAATGAGGACTTGGTCTCCTACTCGGAACTGATGAGACTTTTTAATGTAAAGTTGAGACCTCTTATCATTTATTTTCTTAAGAGTGTTGTAGATGTCGTTATGAACTGTAGTTATCTGGTTGAGCTAGTCTTCTACTACAGGTGATGTAAAGGTATGGTCATCCGAAACATAGATAGTCTTTGAGTTGAATCCATATAGACTTTCAAAAGATGTGTAACCATGGGTAGAGGTACATGATGGGTTGTAGGTGAACTCGGCTAGAGGTAGCTAAGTAGTCCAATGGTTTTGACAATCGTGACAGAAGATATAAAGGTATTGCTTCTACATTTAGATGGCTCTTTTGGAGAGTCCATCGGTCTGAAGATGGTAGGCCATAGAAAGTCAAAGCTTGACATCAAGCTTGTTGTTTATCTCTTTCCAGCATGTTGAGGCAAATTAAGGTCTGCAGTTAGAGGTGATCAACAGGAGTAGGCTATAGTATCACCATATCTCGTTAATGTAAATGGATGTGATGTTAGTAGCTGTCCAAGTTGTCTTAGCTGGTATATATCATTGTACTTTGGTAAACCAGTCAGTGATGACAAGGATAGTATTATAGCCTTCCGATTCTGTCAATTCTCTGATAAAGTCCATTGCTATTTCCTTAAAGGGTTTGATATCTATGGGCATTGAGATAAGTTGTATTCTGTATGAGTATTTGTCTACTTTGGCTTTTTAACAGTGAGCACAACTTACAATGTAGTTTTGGGTATCTTCCTTTCATTCATCTCAATAGAAGTTCCTTAAGATAATTTCATGAGTATAGTACACTCCCCAGTGACCAGCAACTTCAGAGTCATAGTATTGTTTCATGACTTCGGGCCAATATTGTTCCGGTACTACCAATAATCTGTCTTTTCTTCTTTCCTAGTTGTCAACATTAATGCTATTAAGGTTATAGTCTCGTTGAACAGGTTCTCTATTGATTAGAAGTTGCTCATCTTTGAGTAATTGTACTTTGAGTCCAGCACGTTCATCACCGGACCTTCTAGTTAATGCATCGGCCTTCTCGTTATCTACTCCTCTCTGGTAGTAGATCAGGAAGTCAAACTCACATAGTTTGATATACTAGTTTGCTTGTTGGGAGTTGAGCCTTTGCTTGGAGATGAAGTAAGTAAGGCCATGATGGTCAGTGTATATGTTGACGTAGATACTTTGTAACCAGATGTGCCATTTGCAGAAGGAGTCAACTATGGCAAGAAGTTTCTTATCATGAATAGGATAGTTGTATTCCATAGGGTTAAGGGCCCTAGAGTGGAAGTCGATAGGGTGAAGAGTTTTGACTTGGTTGGTAGTATGGTATTAAGAGAGTACACTTATAAGAGCTTGGTTACTAGTGTCAGTCTTCATAATAGTTAGTAGGATGCAGTCATACTATCGGAGTACAGATGCGGACATGAAGGCATCCTTTACTTCATTAAAGGAGTATTGTTGTACCTTAGTCTAGGTAAATGGTACGTTTCCAGTTAGTTGAATCAGTAGTTGGGTTTTGGTACTGTAATTTTGGATGAATCGGCAATAGTAGTTCACGAAACCTCAGAACTTTTAAACCTCCTTTTTCTTTATTAGTAGAGGCCAGTCAGTGATAGCACTAAGTTTCTTTGGGTCTATTTTGATTTTGGATCCATTGATGAGGTGGCCGAGGAACATGGTTTCTTTGATGTGGAATTCCGACTTCATAAGGTTGATAGCAAGTTCATGTTTAGCAAGTTTAGTCAGGACTTGTTCCACTATCTTTTAGTATTCTCATTTGGTCCTTCTGCCATATATTAATATATCATCAATGTACCAGACTACTCTATCGATATTCTTTAGTATCTCATCTATCATTTCTTCGAACAAGACAGGGGCGTTGATCAAACTGAAGGGTATAATAGGATATTTGAACAAGCCTTTGTTTGTCTTCAAGGCAGTCTTCCATTCATCACTAGACTTAATACAAATAAGGTAGTAGCTGTTTTTGAGGTCCAATTTAGTAAACCATTTAGCTCCTTTAGTCTTTTCAAAGAGATCAGTCATTAGTGGCAGAGGGTATCGGTTCAGGATAGTGAGCTTATTAAGCTGTCGAAAGTCTACACATAACCATAATAATCTATCTCTTTTCTGAACAAAAAGTATCGGTGTACCGGCTGCTGATCGGGACCATCTAATTTTCCTAGTAGGGAGGTACTCTTCTAAGTATCTCTTCAGAGTCTCATCTTCCTCTCATATTGTCTTATATATCGGGCCATTAGGTACTTTAGCATTAGGGTCTTTTAGTGGGATTTCGTAGTACTAAGGTCTATGAGGGGGTAATCGGCAAGCCTATTCTTCAGAGAAAACTTTAGTATAATGGAAGTACCATTTGCGTGTATCAATCATTAGCAGTATATCTCCTTCCTCCTAAGATTCTTTATCTAAATCTAAAATAGAAACAGAAGGAAGATTAACAGAGTACAAAGAATAATTAAATCAGAAATATTATGAACCAAATGCCGATTAGGACAATTCACTAAAAAACCTTTTTTCAACAACTAAGACAATCCCAACAAAAGTTCCCTATTACCTATATCTAAACATTCCGTATCCAAATCAAAAGTTCCATCCATCTTATTACCACAGGAATCTAAAGCATTAAGGAAAGAAAAAGAAGTATTTACAACTATAGTTCCTCCTTTTAACAAAGATCCATCACTCTGTCTAACTCTAATAGGCCTTTCCCTTTTCTTCTATCCTAGTCTGTTTCTCAAATCTAACAATACACAAGAAGTGGATGTACTAATGTCGATGATCGCTCTAACTTTGAGATTGAGATTTTTGAACTTAATGTTAGTGGCGAGGAGAGGATGATGTTCAGAAGCTTTGCCGAAAGTACTGTCGGGCTTCCTACTCATTTTCTAACTCTAGTTTCTCCTTAATGTCTTCTCCATCTGAATCTAGCTCAGTGATATGGAGAGCGCCTTAGTTAGTTCATCTTTGTTTGTTCTGCAGGGCTCTCTCTATCTAGTTCTTGAGAGTCTTGGTGGTCTCCATATCTCATTTTTGCTTATTATTGCCTTTAAGTTCCGTGTATATCCACCCTAGCCAACAGTCCTTCTCTTCATAATCTTTTTGTCCACATTTCCCATATTCTCTCTAAGCTCTTTAGTCTTGTTTGACCTGTGGTAGTACGCTGTTGTAGTTCCTTAGATTCTGGGGTGTATGGTATACCAGGGGAGCTAAGGATAATTGAGAAGTTGAGGTGTTGGTGTTTTTCCATAAAGGACTGGAGTGGGTTAAGGCTAATAGGGTGGTTGTATACCTGGCGATTGAAATAGCGAGTAGTTAGAACTCTTTCCAGTTTGTCATTACTCGAGAGTGTCTTGCCATTAGGTTCTGAACTTGAACCTTGAGATTTAGCATTACAATGGCAATAAGAGCTTGATCTGGTACTTTGGTGAGTCGGTTTAGCCCATCAATCTCTGTGAAGAAGTTAATAATAGTTCCGGTGTGTTTTACCCTTTAGAGTTTTTGAACAGCTTTGGTGGTTTCCTACAGATTAGAGTATGCAACCCGAATGAGCACTTCGGCTTCTGTCCAGGTCGCTACCATGTCCTTAGTATCCTGTCACCAGTCTAATGCTTTTCCCTTTATATATTGGGTAAGCAGATCGAGTCTGAGTTGATTGCTGTCAGCTCCAGTTATCTGGAAGTATGATTGGAGCTGGTGGAAAAAATTGTTCACTTTGTCCTATCTACCATTAAAGGTAGGTATGTTCATATGGAAAGGAACTTTTGGTTCTTGCCGAGGTGGAGAGGGATCCCTCAGTAGGGAAGGTCGTCATCCACCGAAGAGAGGTCTGCTACTACTACCATCATGTGGATCTGGAGAAGGAGGTGAACTACCACTAGGATGTCATGACGGTATGACATGGCGGTATGCGAGTGTACCCAGAGCAGGGCTAAAATGCAGTGAGCTATGAGGTCATATGACCGGTCCACCCCTACTATACCTAAATACCTGGCGTGAACCGGTACCAAGAGCCTGTATGCATGGATACTCCTATATATCCCGACCGTACTACCAGGGGTCACCAGTAGTTCTACCTTTTAGTGCAACAGTTTGTAAGATAGTCAGTTGCAACCTGTAACAGTACTACCAGTAGGGTCACCAGTTCAAACCTTATATATAGCGAATGTGAGATACTACATGCAACCTTTAGATTTGGATGGCTTACAGCCACAAGCCGGTCACTGGTTATAAAGTAGTGTGGTGGCATATGAAATTGAAGCCCTAAGGCGGTAACGGGTGGCTGGGGGTTAATATATAGAGAGTCCGGGATGTACTCTACCAAGGGGGGAGTAATGTCATGATGGTATGACATGGTGGTATGCGAGCATACCCAGAGCAGGGCTAAAATACAGTGAGCTACGAGGTCATGTGACCGGCCTACTCCTGCTATGCCTGAAAACCTGGCATGAACTGGTACTAAGAGCCCATATGCATGAATACTCCTCTATATCCTGACCATACTACCAGAGGTCACCGGTAGTTCTACCTTTTAGTGCAACGGTTTGCAAGACGGTTGGTTGCAATCTGTAATATAGAAGGGGCCGGAGAGTCCAGAGGTGTAGGTGTTCCAGAGGGTGTCTTCTTCATATTCTGAGTATATAAGAAGTTTAGAATCTGGTCCAACGTGTTGCCCATAGTATTCATGTTGCTGATAAGGGAGTTTAGGTCATTTAGGAAGAAGTTCTTGAGTCCAGCTTTCTGTTGAAGGAGAGTATTATTAAATTGGACACTTTGGCAGTTCAATACATTATTAAATTGGGTGGCTTGAGCTGTGACGATAGCGTCAAACCTATTTCCCAGAGCTGTCAGGTTGGTTAGCGTAGTCTCATTATCTGCCTATCGCTAAGCTGTGAACTGGTTAATCACATTTATGACTCCTGTTAGTGCTTATTGGGCCTCCGATTGGGCATACTCTATAGTCTTCTTGAGTTTGTTAGTGGTCACATTCACTACTCTCTGCATTTCCTTCATCTCCAGTATCTCCTTACATGGTGCTGGAGAGCTATCGGTGAGGCCCGGAGATGAACTGGTAGCTTTGGCTATTGAGGCTGCAGGTTTACCCTTTGTGGGAGTAGGTTTGACTATGGAGGGGGTTCATTTAGCCGTTTCCTTTCCCTTAGAGCTAGATGGTTCTCCTAACTTCTTCATAATCACTTGAGGTATAGTAGCTATGGGGCGAGGCATCTGGAAGAGAGGATACCATTGGAGTGCAGGCTATAAGGTTTTTACTCTAAAGTGGTGAGTCCTATAGCTTATTCCGAGTGTTGTATATAATGGAGTATAGGCAATATAGTACTGTAGTTGCAGGTGTATTGCCGTAAGTTGCTCGGGACACCTTGTCTGTATTTTCTGAGCTTCTGGGACAATGGTATCAGTTTCATCCTTATTATTGCTTATATGGTAAGGGAATAGTGAGTAAGAGGTCATGAATAGATCGGTCATGAGAGGAGTAGTAACATCTATGGAGTTGTCTAGTGATGCAGCTAATACTATAGCTTATGCAAGTCTAATTCTCTGTGCGGGAGAGAGATATGAGTAGGCGATATCCAGTTCTCACTATGTGGTATTTAATTGTGAGGCTAGCCAATAGATATGGTTGTCAGTAGCTAGTTGGAGCTGATGAGCCTCATCAACCTCTTACTACAGAAAGTCAACTTCGGCACGGAGTTGTTTTTGCTGCAATTGCTATGATACAAGCTTGTCATAGTAGAAATTAATCTGCTCTCTTAGTTCTTACATACGAGTTAGTAGGTTATGGTCGTCAGCAATTATCAAGCACACAATTAGTATGATTAGGAGTAGAAGATGGAGTATAGGGATAAAATAGAAGTCGAGCGGTGTAATATTACTGCTAGGCGCTTCAATATTGCTAAGCGGTAGCAGTTCGGTACGAATATTACAGCCAAAGGCAAGCGATGAAGAAGAGCAGGTGAAAGGTATACGACAGACATAAAGTATAAGTAAAACTTAGGATACTGCTAGTGTCTTAATTCTTTCTAACTAACAGCAGAAGCTGGGCCTTATATATTAAGTACCTATCATACATAGCTCATCAATAATTAATAACATGACTATAATATAATAATACCATCTCATAAAATAGATAAGTAATTATAGAAACAGTAATGTAATAGAAACATATGATAATGTAGATCCCTTTTCCAAAACTAATAAGCAAGTGAAGCATTATCTATGTTGCAACTATGCATTATTAGTAAAGGTATTGTAAGCGACACCGATTGCTTTATAAGCACTATGCATGTATTAGTATAGTGTACGTACAAGAACTAACACACACATCTGTAAAGTAACCACTGAACAACTAAAGTGTACTGTGGCTTACCTAGTATTGATCAGATACATTTTAGCAAGTCTTATAACGGTATGGGGTAATACTTTCCTGATATTCAGTAGGTCTTTACCTTAAGCTGTAACACTCACCTCATAGCTACAATACTCTAAGCAATTATGAAGAAGTTAGGAGAACTATTTAGCTCTAAGAGAAAGAAAACGGCCAAATAAACCCCCTCCATAGCTAAACCTACTCACTCAACAGGCAAACCTGCAACCTCAATAGCCAAAGCCACCAGTTCATCTCTAAGCCTCGCCGATAGCTCTCTAGAACCATATAGGAAGATAGCAGAGATGAAGGAAATGCAGAAAGTAGTGAATGAAACTGCTAACAAACTTAAGGAGATTGTAGAGCAGACCTAATCAAAGGCCCAACAAGTACTAACAGGAGTTATAAATATGACTAACTAGTTCGCAGCTCAGTAACAGGTAGATAATGACACTATACTAACCAATCTGACAGCTCTAGGAGAAAGATTTAATGCTGTCACTATGGCCCAAAGTGCCTAATTCAATGATACATTGAATAGCCAAAGTATCCAATTTAATAATACTCTCCTTCAATAAAAAGTCAGGCTCAAGAATTTTTTCCTAAATGAACTAAACCTCCTTGTCAGCAACATAAATACCATAGACAATATATTAGACTAGATCTTAAACTTCTTATATGCTCAGGACAAGAAAAAGACACCCTCTGAAATACCTCCTACTCCACCTTTAAACCTACCAGCCACTCCTGGTGGTGACCCACCCCCTCCTTCAGATTCTGGTGGTAGTTGTGGTAGTGGATCTCCCTTTGGTAGACGACAACCTCCCCTGCCAAGAGATCCCTCTCTGCTTCGGCAAGAACCAAAAGTCCTACTCTGAGTTAATATACTAACTTTTAACAGATAAGGAGATAAAGTAAATGATTTTTTTCCACCGACTCTACTCATACTTTTGGATAACTAGAGCTGACAGCGATCAACTTAGGTTCAACCTACTTACCTAATATATAGAGAATAAGGCATCAGACTGGTAGTGAGACACCAAGAACATAGTAGTAACCTGGACAGAAGCTAAAGTACTTATTTAGGCTATGTACTCTAATCCATAGGAAACCGTCAAAGTTGTGCAAAAACTCCAAAAGGTAAAGTATACTAGAACTATTATTAACTTCTTTATAGAGATCAATGGGCTTAACCAACTTGTAAAAGTACTGGATCAGGCTCTCATCACCATTATAATGCCAAATCTCAAGATTCAAGTCTAGAATCTAATAGTAAGATACTCTCAGTTAATGCTGAACTAGAAGGAGTTTAAGCTACTTGCTATTTCGATTGCTGGATACACTACTACTATATTAACCTCAAACCTCTCTGACCCTCCACAAAAAAATACTAACATCTTAACCTTTTATTCATCCTCCACTCCTCTGTTATACTATATACTCTAGAATCTAAGGAACTATAATAGTATACTACTTTAGGTTAAATAAGACTAGAGAGCTCAGAGAGAATATAGGAAATATAGACAGAAGAACTATAAAGAGAAGGACTGTTGGTTAAGGTAGACATATAATAAACCTAAAGGTAATAATAAGCAAAAGTGAGATGTAGGGACTGCCAAGGCTATCAAGAACCGAATAGAAAGAGCCCTACAAAATAAATAGAGACAAACCAACCGAGGCACCCTCTATGTCACTGAGCTGGACTCAGATGGGGAAGATATTAAAAAGGAACTGAAGTTAGAAAATGAGTAGAAAGCTCCAAAAGCACTTTTGGTAAAGCTCCCAAATATCATCTTCTCCTTACTACTGACATTGAATTTAAAAACCTCAACCTCAAAGTCAGAGCAAACATTGATATTAGTATATCTGCTTCTTATATGTTACTGAATCTAGAAAAAAAACTGGGTTGGAAGAAAAGAGAAAGGCCAATTAAGGTCAGACAGAGTGATGGATCTTTATTAAAAGGAGGAACTATAGTTGTGAATACTTCTTTTTCTTTTTTTAATACTTTAGATTCCTGTAGTAATAAGATAGATGGAACTTTTGATTTAGATATAGAATGTTTGGATATGGGGGATAGAGAACTTCTTTTAGAATTGTTATAGTTGTTGGAAAAAGGTTTTTTAGTGGATGATCCTAATTAGCATTTGGTGTATAATATTTCTAGTTTAATTATTTCCTGTACTCTTGTTAATTTCCCTTATATTTCTATTTTAGATTTAGATAAGAAAGCTTGAGAGGAAGGAGATATACTGCTAATAATTAATGCATGTGAATAGTACTTCTGTTACACTGAAGTTTTTTCTAAAGAATAGACTTGCTAATTACCCTCTCATAGACCTTGGAACCACGAAATCCCACTTAATGACTCTAATACTAAAGTACCTAATAGTCTGATATATAAGACTACTGTTATAGCTAAGGTGAGACTTACGTGACCTATAGAATACTTACCCTAAATACCAATACTGCTTAAGCGGACTGATTACTTGTTAGGCTTGGAATTCATTTTCGCCCGAATAGGGAAGTACTAAGGAAGTATGTGTTGTCGATTAATAGTATAATTGCTAGATCACCTATGTACCTAGCATGCACTCGGCTAATTAAAAGCTGATATATATACACATATACTAGTATATAGCATTATCTTGCATCCATACTATTTTCGCATGTTTCTATTACATGTGCCTATTACTACCAGTATTGGCATTGATAGGGAATTGCTATATTGCCAGTCATTTATTCATTTATTAACTAGTTATGTATGACTGAGCTAAAGTCCATATAAGTGCCAGCTGGCAATAGCATAGTAAAAAGAATCAAGACACTAGTGGTGTTCTAAGTTGTCAATAACTCTGAACCTATCGTTCCCTCACTATGCCGATAAACTGCTCTGCTCTACTGCACACCCCACACCGAGTAGCTGCCCTTTCGACCCACTGTATATACGCCTCTGTAGCCATTCTAACCCACTGTATACACCCCTTAGCCGTAACATCTATTCTCCGGGCCCAGCATAGCCAAGCCCCTTATACCTGTAATATTATACCGCTCCTTTACATACCAGCTCTACCTCACAATGTCAGTACTGAAAGGCTCATCCGCTGCCCCCTCTTCCTCGAGGACCTCTCCCTGAAGATATCGCCAACCTACATGACAAGCAAGCGAATACTAATACTAGGTGAATCGTCTGAGCCTATAAGTATATAGATCTTGTGGCAAAAGCATTTTAAGGTAATGTATTTACCCCTTTCTTGTAGAGCCAGCAAGACCTACAAAACATAATAACCCACGTTGTCTAGCTACTAGCAAAAATAAGTGATCAAATATTATAGCAGCTAGTATTCCAGCCAGTACTGATTCTGCAACTACAATGACAGCCAGTGCAGCCTTCTTAGCCTAACTCGGGCCCTAAAGGCTCCTCTAAGCTTCCTCAGAGGATTTCCTTCACCAGCTGCTGGTAGTACTAGTGCTCCTCCTTCTCGTATTCCTCCTCGTAGCTCCTGCCGAGTCCGAAATCCGATACCTCTCCTCACGACTTCCGCCGAGCCCGAAATTTGACACCTCTCCTCACGGCTCCTGCTGAGCCTGAATCTGACGCCTCCTCCTCGTGGCTCCTGCCGAGGCCGAGATCTGATATCTTCTCTGCCTCCTTGTTGTCCTTATAAGTCAGTTAATAGTGTAGGGTCTGCCTCCTTCTCCTACTCCTCCAGCTCCTCCTGCGAAGATCTCTCCTCCAATAAGTTTGCTGAGGATGCTAAGGAGCTTGATAACCTTCTTTTCCTAGTCCAACGATAGATCAGGTCGAACACCTCGATATGTTTACCTTTTGCTTGAAGGGCCCTGCCTTTACCTTCTGTCTGAACTCTGCAGCATCATATCCTACAAGCCCCCTCCCTACTACGTATGACTCTCTAGGACTCCTCAACCATTGCTGAGGCTGCTTGAAACATTCAGACATACAAGCAGTAGGGGTAGATTGCAGGATTTCCTAACTGAAATTGATGAATTCAATGACGTAGCAAAGATTCCTAATTCCGTCCTCATTTCTTATGTTCTGCTAGCATTCCGAAGATGTCCGAAACCTTCTAGCCAGTCATCCTGAGTATCGAAGCTACTAGAACTAATAGAAGTTTCCATTGCCAACACCCTGTGAAAGCCTGGAAATAAGGACTTCACTCCCTCCACCACCATGACAAACATCACCTCTGCAGCAACTCCATGATATAGCCACCTCTACCTCCAAAGAACAAGAAGAATATTGATATACCTGAAGAAATGATGCAGAAGAAAGGCAACTAATACAAACCATTGTACTAAGTGTAGCAAGAGTAGCCATAGGGTCACATGCTAGAGAAGAAGTGGTGGAACCATAAGGGATGGAGAAGTGGTAGAAACCCAATCGAAGCTAAAGAAGGAAGATAAAGGGGAAGTAAAACACTCTGGAGTCACAAATCTGCTCTCAACCTAGCCCAAAGAAGACGAAGACAGACTCTGGCCACCTCATAGGCATCAATAGATTCAAGAGGATTACTGAACTATCTGACTTAAAGTACATAGGAACTCTACTCAGCATGTAGGACTCCTGTTACAGCGACCTCCCCAGTTGAGAGGTAAAATTCAAAACTGGGAAGACCGTTAGGGCTATTGTGGATTGTGCAGCCTCGTGCTGAATTGTTTTAGCATTGGGGTTTGAGGTCACAAGCAAGACCTGCGATAATCAAGCAAAGTGATGATTTTTATAAATACTTCATTTTTATTTTTGTTTTCGTTTTTTTGGTGTCCTGGTTCCTGATTCTGTTCCTTCTGCTTGGAATTATATACATCCTGTTGGCATTCTGGAAACCTGGAATTTGTTTCCAATTCTGATGCCGAAGTTATAAATATTGGCAAATATATCATTGGTTTATCCTGGTTAATGGCTTTCCGATTGATTGTGTTAATAGCATTTTGAAGCATAGCATATTTGATGCACTTGCATTGAATTGCTTTCTGTTCTTTTCAACAATACCATTGAAGAGGTTAATATTGTGTTGTTATTTGACTTGGAATCATGAAATCCCTTTTGAGAACCCAAATGTGAAGCCTCCTATGGTCTAATATACTTGGGAAAAAGATGAGGCGTTTAGAGGCATATTAACAAACACTTACTAACAGAGAAGATAACAAGGTCAAGGTCGAAAAGCAGCTTCACTGATTTTTTTTTTCAGGAGAAAGATGGATCACTCCGACTGTGCATTGAATATAGGGTACTAAACAAAGTCACCATTCCGAGTAAATATACTTTGCCTATAATATCAAAACTCCTCAATAAGACCCAAGGTAGCGATGAATGAAAAAACGGCTGTCAAACACATCCAAAGGCCTATTCAAAGTATACAGTCATACTTTTCAGATTCATTAGTACACTCACTTCCTTCTAGGAAGTGATAGCTGAGATTCTTACCAGCATCGATGGAATTGTTTAGTACCTGGGCGACATCTTGATCTATAAAGGCAAAACTGAATGAGACCATCAAAGGATAAGTAGAAGAAGTGCTCACTAAAGTTGAGCAAACATGAGCTCAGGTTAAGCTAGCCAAGTGTGAGTGCTATATGCATGAAACTATGTTCCTTAGTCATTTTATTAATAGCCTTAAGGTTAAGATAAATCTAGCCAAACTCTCTACCATTCATGACTGACCACAGCCAAAGAAGAAAGAGGTGCAAGCCTTTCTAGGCTTGGCAAACTACTACCACCAATTCTTTCTCAATTATTACTGTCGATTTAATTTACTCCACTACAAGCCAACTGCTTACAAGCCTTGACTGGAGACATATTCTTTATTTAGGGGGCACAGAGTAGCAAGCTGCTTTTATGGGAAGACAAGTTTATAAGTACCTCCATACTATGATAGTTTGATTGATCTCTGTCTATGATTGTGAAACTGACTGCTCAGACTAGGCAATCACTGGTATCTTAAGCCTAAGAATGATGTTACTAAAACTATGATCCTTCACCTATGTGATTACTACTCTCGAATACTGACCTCTGCTGAACGAAATTACTCTATCTACAATAACAAACTACTGGCAATCTTCAATTCTCTGTACAAGAATAGCTATTAGGAATTAAGTTCACTGTCCTCACTGACCACCATGCACTATAGTACCTTATTACCAAACAATACCTCAACAGCCAGCAATCCAACTGGAGCCAAAAACTTTCCAAATTCAATTACGTCAGCCTAATAGCAAAGCCAATGCCCTCTCATGATGAACTGGTGATACTACCTCTAGCAGCATTGAACAGCTATTTAAGGATGGGCAATGCTAGTTGATGAAGAGGCAGGTGAAGTAGAAGACATATAGACTAATATCTCTAGAGTCAACTGTGACGAATGGGTAAGGAATGATGACGGGTCTTATAGTACCCAAACCATATTGACTGGAAGTATTATGATAATAATGATACTATAATAGTAACAGTGCTCAACACTGAGGTGTGCACTAAACATAGGAACTCCTCTCTCGGAACTTCTACTAGGATGGCTAGAAAAGACCAAGTAGCCGATTATGTCACCAGTTGTGCAGCCTCCTTGAACGCCAAAGCCAGCCAACATCTGAGGCAAACTAGACTCATACTAATGCCTACTGGTACGAAGTCTTAGAGAAGATAGCTATGGACTTTGTTGGAGAACTACCTGAACCTGAAGGCTTTAATACTATTATCATAGACTGATTCACCAAAATGTAATGCTATATACTAGCAAAAAACACTTGAACAACTTGAGACATTGCCGACATCACTAATGTCTTCATCAATATTATTTTTAGGTAATTTGGTCTACCCTACCATACTACCTCTTACCATGGACTATAATTTGCCTTAGCTCTCTGGAAAGATATTACATCGAAACTCGACATAGAACTCTGACTCAGTACCACTCACCACTCCAGACCAACAGACTCTCTGAATATGTAATACAGACTCCCGAACAGTATCTTTGCATCTACTGCCATGACCGACAGAAGCGATGGGTAACTTGGCTACTCTTGGCTAAGCTCACTTACAACTCTACTACTACGCCGACTCATGATTATAGTCCTTTCACTCTTTATGTGAATTTGATTCTAAAGTATACACCTCTCAGATAACAACACTTATGCCTCCTCGGTACCAGAAGAAACTCTTTTCGAGAATGATTTGAACCTTAGAAAATAGAGATTGATGATGACAATGAGCTCTTCGAACTTGATTATATTGTTGTCTTGAAATGTATTAACAGAGTAGTAAAGCACCAAATCTATTGGTAGGACTATAGTGATGATGATACTTGGGAACCGATTGAAAATCTACAAAGATCGTTGAAATCTATCAGAGAGTTCCATGACTGATATTCAAGAAAACCACTCTTTGGCCTAATAAGGCATCGATGGCTATAGCCAGACTACTTGGATAATGTTTGATATAAGCATCTTTTCCTTACGAAGACTTTTTCCCATTAGGTTTTGTCTTCGGGAAGGTTTTTACTGGCCTTATTGACTCGACCTTTGATATGAGTACCTTTACTGGCTTCACTAACTCGACTCTTTGATGTGAGTACCTTTTCCTTACCAAGACTTTTTCCTACTAGGTTTTATCTTTGGGAAGGTTTTTTACTGGCCTCACTGACTCGACCTTTGACGTGAATACCTTTACTGGCCTCACTAACTCGACTCTTTGATATGAGCACCTTTTCCTTATAAAGACTTTTTTCCACTAGGTTTTATTTTCAGAAAGGTTTGTACTAGCCTCACTGACTCGATCTTTGATGTGAGTACCTTTACTAGCCTCACTGACTCAACTTTTTGACATAAGTACCTTTTCCTTATGAAGACTTTTTCCCACTAGATTTTGTCTTCAGGAAGGTTTTTACTGGCCTCACTGACTTGACCTTTGATGTGAGTACCTTTACTAGCCTCACTGACTCGACTCTTTGATATGAGTACCTTTTCCTTATGAAGACTTTTTCCCACTGGGTTTTGTCTTTAGGAAGGTTTTTATGGGCCTCACTGACTCGACCCAAATAAGTACAATAGACACACCAGTCTCATCATCGGCTACAGATGATTGGAAATTTGTGAGGAACCTTGTGTATAAGGTACACTACTAATCGTATTAGCTACTTTTTATTTCCTAAATAAAAGCCAATGTATATTACTCACAACACTAATTAGTTTATTTACTTTTCAGTAATTGTTAGTTGGAACGACTGCCCTAGAACGGATGGTAATGTTACAGCTAAGGTAAGACTTATGCGACCTGTGGAATACTTACCCTAAATACCAATACTGCTTGAGTGGACTGATTACCCATTAGGCTTAGAATTCATTTTCGCCCGAAGACAGAAGTGCTAAAGAAGTGTGTGTTGTCGATTAATGGTATAATCTCGGGATTACCTATGTACTCTGCATGCACTCGACTAATTAAAAGCTAATATATATGTATATGCACTAGTACATAGCATTATCTTATATTCATACTATTTTTGCATGTTTCTGTTACGTCTATCTATTACTACTAGTATTAGCATTGATAAGGAATTGCTATATTGCCAGTCATTTATTCATTTATTGACTAGTTATATATGACTGTGCTGAAGTGTATATAAGTGCCGACTGGTGATAGTATAGTAAAAAGAATCAAGACACTAGCAGTATTGTAAGTTCTCTATAACTCTGAACTTATCATTTTCTCACTATGCCTGTGAACCGTTCCACTCCACTGCGCGCCCTATACTGAGTAGCTGCTCTTTCGGCCCACTGTATATACGCCTCCATAGCCATTCCAGCCCATTGTATACACTCCTTAGCCATAACACCTATTCTCTGAACCTAGTATAGCCAAGCCCCTCATGCCTATGACAACTACATAGGAGAAAGATAAAGTTCTAGTAAAATACTTAGAAGAGTACCTCCCTACCAAGAAGATTAGATAGTCCCGATCAGTAGCTAGTGCACCAATACTTTTTGTTCAAAACAAGGATAGATTATTACAGTTATATATAGACTATCAGCAGCTTAATAAGCTTACTATCCTGAACCAATACCCTCTACTACTAATAACTAACCTCCTCAAAAAGACTTAAGGAGCCAAATAGTTCATCAAATTGGACCTCAAAAATGGCTACTACCTTATTTGAATCAAGTCTAGCGATGAATAAAAGATTACCTTTAAGACTAAGAAAGGCTTGTTTGAATATACCATCATATTCTTTAGATTAATTAATGCCTTTGCATTATTCTAAAAAATGATAGACGAGATACTGAAAGACATCAATAGAGTAGTCTAGTATATCGATAATATACTAATTTATAGGAGAAGGACTGAATAGGAATATCAGAAGATAGTAGAACAAGTCCTAGCTAAGCTTGCTAAACACGGACTTGCTGTCAACCTTATAAAGTAAGAATTCTATGTTAAAGAAACTATATTTCTTGGCTACCTTATTAGTGGGTCTGAAACCAAAATAGACTCGAAGAAACTTAGTGCTATTGCCGACTGGCCCATACCAACAAAGAAAAAGGAGGTTTAAAAGTTCTTGGATTTCATGAATTACTATTACTGATTCATCCAGAATTATAGCACCAAAACCTAACTGCTGACCCAACTAACTAGAAATGTACTCTTTACCTAGACTAAGACACAATAATACTCCTTTAATGAATTAAAGGATACCTTCATATCTGTACCAATACTCCGGCAGTACAACCGTATCCTACCGATGATGATGGAGACTAATGCTAGCAACCAAGCTCTTGCAGGCATACTCTCTCAATACTATACTACCGACCAAGTCAGAACTCTTTACCCCATCGACTTTTACTCTAGGGCTCTTAATTCTATGGAACATAATTATTCTATTTATGATAAGGAGCTTCTTATCATAATTAACTGCTTCCACAAATGGCATACCTGGTTATAAGGCATTCACATTAACATATATACTGACTATTATGGACTCACCTACTTCGCCTCCAAGCAAAGGCTCAACTCAAACTGGTATATTAAACTATGCAAGTTTAACTTCCTTATCCACTACCAGAAAAGAGTAGATAATAGGAAGGCCAATGCATTAACTAGAAGATCTAGTGACGAATCTGCTAGACTTGAGGTACAATTACTCAAAGATAGGCAATTTCTAATCAATGGAGAACCTGTCGAATGAGACTATGACTTTGATAGCATCAATGTCAACAACTAGGAAAGAAGAAAAGATGGGTTATTAGTAATACTAGAATAATACCGGCCCAAAGTTATGAAGCAATACTATGACTCTGATGTCACTAGTCACTGGGGAGTGTACTATACTCATGAAATAATTTCATAAAACTTTTACTAGAATAGATAGAAGGAAGATACCTAATACTATATTACAAGTTGTACTCACTGTCAAAAGGCTAAAGCAGACAGATATCTCTAACGAACACAACTTATACTAATACCTATAAGTATCAAACCTTTTGAGAAAATTGTAATAGATGTCATTAGAGAACTACTAGAATCAGAAGGCTTCAATACTATCCTTATCATTACTGACTGGTTTATCAAAGTATAATGATATATACTAGCTAAAATAACTTAGACAGCTACTAATATCATATCCATTTACATTAATGAGATATGGCAATACCATGGCCTATCCCTAACAATCATCTCTGGCTGTGAACCTCAATTTGCCTCGGCATGCTAGAAAGAGATAAACAATAAGCTTGACATCAAGCTTAGACTTTCTACTGCATACTATCTTCAGACTAATAGACTCTCTGAAAGAGCCATCCAAATATTGAAGCAATACCTCTATATCTTCTGTTATGATCATCAAAACCATTAGACTACTTGGCTACCTCTAGCTGAGTTTACATACAACTCCTCATGTATATTAACTCATAGTTACACATCTTTTGAAAGCCTATACAGATTTAACTCAAAGACCATTCATATTTTGGATGACTATACCTTTGCATCATCTGCAGCAGAAGACTGGCTTGACTGAATAACTATGGTTTATAATGACATCTACAACACTCTTAAGAAAATAAATAACAAGAGGTCTCAACTTTATATTAAGAAGTCTTGTCAGTTCCGAGTAGGAGATCAAGTTCTTGTTGACCAATACAATCTTCGAGTTATCACTAGCAATAATAAGGTACTTAGCAATAAGTATATTAGTCTTTATAAGGTCAAGAGAGTTATTAGTTAGTATGCCTATAAGCTTGACTTACTCCGAGGCATTCGCCTATACAAAGTCATCTATACCAGCCTTCTAAAGCTATACAGAGTCTGAAATAAAGACCAAATAGATCTTGACAATAATGAAGAAGAACTCTACTATGATATCGACCATATCATTAATAGTAGAAGGATTCGAGGTCAAGTCAAATACTAAATCCATTGGCAAGGGTATAATGAAGACAATAATATATGGGGACTACTTACAAATCTTCAATGTAGTATAAAACTACTTACAAAGTTCCATAAGAATAACCTGCGCAAGTTAAGAGACTCAAACGTCTAAAGGCTTTGAATTCATATAATACTATATGAACTAGTACTTAACATAATCTAATACTGTTGTGCAGAACATACTGGTCTTACCATCGGCTATTAATACAAAAGATATTAATGAACAAGTATTATGTATTATGGTATGCTGAATTGCTTAGCTATAAAAGATAACTCTACTAACCTACTAAAAAGTCAATGATACTCTTCAGGTCGACTTAGTAGGTCTTCGAGATGAAAGGACCTCTAAGATAGGGGATGATATTATAGCTAAAGGTAAAGACCTACTGAATATTGGGAAGGTACTACTACCATACTATTATAAGACTTGCTAAGATGTATCTGATTAATACTAGATGAGCTATAGTACACTTTGGTTGTTCGGTAGTTACTTCATAGATATGTGTATTAGTTCTTATATGTATACTATACTAATACATGCATAGTACTTATGAAGCAACCGGCGTCACTTATAATACCTTTACTAATAATATACGATTTCAATATAGATAACATTTCACTTACTTATTAGTTTTGGAAAGGAGATCTGTATTATTATATATTTCTATTATATTACTGCTTCTATATTTATTTATCTATTTTATAAGATGGTATTATCAGATTGTAGTCATATTATTAATTGTTAATGAGTCATGTATGATGGGTGCTTAATATATAAGCCCCAACTTTCACCATTAGTTAGAAAGAATTAAGATACTAGTGGTATCTTAAGTTTTACTCAAACTTTAAGTTTATCACTTACTTTTTACTCGCCCTTCTTCATCGCTCGCCCTTTAGTCATACCATTCTTACCGGACTACTACTGCTTAATAATGTTGAAGCACCTGGCAGTAACAAATTGCAGAACAATTCAATCTTACATTAGCTAATATGGTATGACTCATACTATCAGATAATCCTCTAAGTCTATAGGCAGAAGCCTTTAATTGGACCTGCTATATCAAAAACTGGCTTTCTTATTTGGTACTTGCGAAATTGCTGTTTAAATTAATATTTAACAAGAAACCAACTCTATCCCATCTCTGCTCTTTTTTCTGTTATATCTATATTCATATTTTAGAGAAGAAGCGAGCTGCAGAATCAAAACTAGATGTATAAAGCTAGGAAGGAAAGTCAGTTAGATACTTGGACTCCCTTCTTTTGTTTTGAATATATAATTCTATAAGAAAAACTGTGGAGATTGTGTACTATATTAAGTTTTTTCCTATATTATATACTTATACTGACATCCACAATACACCTACTACTATACTATTCACAATGTCCGAGTATAGTAAAACCCAAGAAGTTACCAAGGTTCCTAAAGCATCATCCTCTATGGATACCACAACTCAAGAATAGTCAAGTACTCAATAACCTTCCTCTTTCTCAACTCTATATAATAAGATTCCAGAGATAGGTATTGAACATTTGGAGCATGGATCCTATGATAAAGAAGATGAAGATGAAGCTGTTACCTCTGATCCTACTACTCTATCTTATCGCAGTAGTATACTTACTTCTATAGCTCCTACGACTAATAAAAAGAGATTCAATCAGTCTCCTTCTAGTCATCCAGTATCTTAATTTAACTCTTTTTAGATAATTCCTGGAAAGAGAGAGAGAAATGTATCTGAACAGTTTGATCTCTCCTCTTATGGTCCTAGTAACTCATATAAGAGAAAGGAAAAGTTATATATATATATTGAATCTACAACTTATACCAAAGTAATGAATTCGTTTGATATGGACAAGTGGTCATAAGCAATAGCTGAGGAGTATAATTGAATTATTGATACTAGTACCTGAATAATATATGATAAGTCTGAGTTGCCCTCTTCTTGAAAACCTATTAACTCTTGTTGGGTCTTTAAAATAAAATGCAATACTAATAGGACTGTTGAATAATACAAAGCTTGATTAGTAGTTAAAAGCTATGCATAAATTTCTGGAATTGATTATAATGAAATATTCATTCCAGTTACATGATACAACTCCTTACACTTAATTATTACTATAGTCACTCAATTGAACCTCCTTTTGAAGCAATTAGATATTAAATCAGTATTCTTGTATAGTGATCTTAACAAAGAAATATAGATGAATCCTCTACCTGGGATTAGTCTTGATAGGAAAATTCTTCGACTTTAAAAAAGCCTTATATAGCTTAAAGCAAGCACCTCTTCAATAGTTCTTAAAGCTATCTAACATGCTTGCTGAAATAGAGTACAAATCAATGATATTTTGATCCATATATCTTCATAACTGCTAATAGCAAGTCATTTCTTATTGTTTATATTAATGACATGACTATTGTAGGACTGCAAGCAGATTCAAATTGCTTAACTATGTATCTACAATTACACTTTCAGATTTGTAAAAGGTGATCTCCAATAGTTATTAGAAATTGAAATTAAATAAACAGAGAGAGTAATTGAACTCTTACAAAAATCTTACATTAATAATATACTTGAAGGTTTTAGTATATCTCAATGTTAATACATTTCAACCCCCATCAACCCAAAAAAACAAGCTCCACAGAGCTTCTCCAAATAATGAACCTTATCAATAGCAACTCTACTAGTAAATAATTAGTTCTTCTGATATATCTTGTTACCTGTACTCAATCTGACTTAGCTCAATCTGTTTTCTTTCTTACTTAATTTTCTTCTTGTCCTCTTTAATATCATCATACTACTACTAAATGAGTTTTTTACTATGTTTCTACTATATGCAACTACTCTCTTATATATTTAAAAGGTTTTTCTCCTCTTGTTTTATATGATTTTAGTAATTCTAATTATGCTACATGCTTAGATACTTATTGTTCTCATTCTAGATATGTTGTTATGTTAAACAATTGCACTATTTTCTAGTAGTTGAAGCTTCAGACTACTGTTATTCTCTTAACTTGCAAGGCAGAATATATTGCCTTGTCTTATACAACTTGATAAGTAATCTAGTATATGAATGGATTTAAGGAGTTTAATCGACAACTTAATATCAAACTTTACTATGACAGTACCTCTAGCATTAATCTCATACAGTATCCCAAACTTTCTTTTCAATTAAAGTATATCAATATTCATTACTATTATACTAGAGAAAAGTTTGCAAAAAAACTCTTTACCCTAAATTATATCTCTACTAATGAAAATCTGGCAGACATGTTGACTAAAGGACTAAAGCCTACTAACTATCATATTTATTACAATCGAATATGAAATTCAGTTTGAAAGAGAGTATCAAAACAGACAGTTTGATCCCACCTTCTATTATCATGATATATATGTTCTATTAATATTTTATTAGCTTAATTCTTTCTTATCTTTGTTTCACATATTATTTATATAGATAGTTGTTATAGTTATCTTGTATATTGTAATTCTTTCATTTATTTATAGAATTACTTCAAATATTACATTCAGCTGGAATTTGTTTTCAAACTCATATACAGCTTATATTACTTTGTCTTTTCTTTATAAAACTGTACAAGTTTGTTGTCTATATCTACAGCTACTATTTGGGTATAGTTGTCTCACTTTTTATATATATAGTCTGTGGAAACCTGCACCTACTTAATACTATAGAGTCACTCAACTCCTCTTCTTATTGCCTTCCTCTATACTTCTACTCTATTGCTGCCTTTGTTTACACTATTATCTTTCTCTATAGTGCTTGTTCTACTATCCTTATTCTTCTGCTACATATCGTATTACCCTCTCATAGGTTATATTGTTAGTTCTTACTACCTAGTCACTTCTATTTCTTAAACTCTAATACTCTTATACTATAACTATCAATAGTTACTTTATATCATATACATACTTTTCTATATTGGCTTAACAAGTATCTCATAGTTGTAAAAAGTACTCAATTTATTATTTTCTAATGCAAACTATATTCTATAATAGCTACATATAATATACTCTATTATATTTCTCTTATAGGCTCAAACAAATTTCCATAGTAACAAATAAAGAAAGACAAAGACTAGTAATCCTTTTATATAGGCAAGTAGTAGCTGGTGAGTCAGAGGGGTCCCAATAGGTAGGCATAAAGGTAACTGTATAGATAGTGAGGTCTCAGAAATGAGAAGTGCCCTTAAAGCAGTTGATAGTAGTGCAAAAGTACTACTACTTGCAGATTCTTAAGCAGCTATCAGTGTAGTCTAGAAAGTAGGAAAAACTGGTAAGGTAAGAACTGCAGACCTAGTGCAGGTAATAGAGCTGATTGCAGAGAGGTTGCGGAGGCTAAAGAAGGTAGATGCAGTAAAGCTAGCATGGGTTAAAGCCTATGTAGAAATAGAAGGCAATGAAAAGGTAAATAAGTTGGCTAAAGAAGAGGCTAAGAGTATGAGGTATAATGGGCAAGCCACTGAGAGTAGGCTGCATTAAGAGTTAGTTTGAAAAAGAAAAGAGAGGAGGGGGCATGTAGGATTTGGGAAGGGCAAATTTATGAAGTGGAGTAAGAGAGTACTTACAAATTATACTTAGTTGCAGACTAGAAAAGGTAGAGCTATGTAGAGGAGGATAGTCAATAGCGAGGAGGTACAATGCATATATAGTGAGGCATGGAATGCTAAGCATGTGGTGTTCAGATACATAGAACTGTAGCAGCCCCAGAGGAAGAATAAAAATGAGGCATATGTTACCTGGCAGTCCTGGAAGGACCTAGAAGAGAAAGAATAGAAGCAAAAAGGTATAAAAGGTGATCTAGTCAAGTACTAGTTTGCCTGCCTCGATCTAGAGTAACTAGAGGCCAAGAAATGGAGGGCACTGGATGCTCAAGGGTGTATGTAGATTTCATAATTAGTTGTCTCAAACCTGGCTTAAGTATATAGGTCTCTACTATAGGCTAGTAGCCTGTATGTGAAGTTATATAAATAAAAAAAAAAAAAAAATGCTTCTCAATATAACTACTGCCTAGTTAGTAGAATAATATAATATAGTTCCTTTATACTACATTCCTCTTATATTGATGAAATACTAATAGTAGTTAGTAGTAAAGTAGATAAGAATAAATCTTATAGGTACCTTACCTGACATAATGAAATATAATTTGGGCCCTTTGCAGAGGTAAGAGTTGTATTTGTTATTCATGTATCTTTTGGTAAAATATGTTAGCAGCAGTAGACTTATTATTCAGGACTTATATTCTGCATAGCATGAACTTGGAATAGTATTGATAAATAAGTGGGTATTAATATAGTAACAGATATAGTACTTCTGACTGCTAATTCTCTAGCAAATCATAATACAATAAGAGTACTCTTTCCGTACTAGTTCCTACATCTCTAAGTATACATTTCTGCTCTAATATAGAGTAGCAAAGTAGAGTCTTTTTATTCTAAATATGAGAAGAAGACAATACTGGTTACATAGTTAGATTAAACTGGCTGTACAGTACCCTCTCATTTAATAAGTCTATCTTAAATAAATTAGCTACCATCATTGTAAAAGTGGACTAAGTATTTAAAAAACATAGAATAAGTTGAGTTCCACCTATAAATACCTTCCCACTGATTCCAAACTTTGAACTAAGTTAGAATTGGACTATGCAAATTATCTATACTAAGAATGTATATAGTGTACCTATTGTTACATCAGTAGCAAATAGAAATAACTGCTATATCAATTATGAGACCTATCTTAAGAAAAATATCTTCATAATAAGACTCAAGGGCTAGTAGAGTTATCACTATATAGTTAAAATATGTTATATAAGAGTTCCCACAACAAGATATTTGTACTTGTATAATTAACTAAATTCTAATAAAAGGAAATAAATTGGCCTTATCATATGTAGAAGTTTATATAAGGTAGGTTTTACTAAGTTCTTTAAGTCCAGGTATTATTTAAGGATACAGTATCTATATATATATATGAACATAGTAGACTGATAGTTACCTAGTTGCCTTGATTAGATTGAAGACTGACAATATAGGTAAGAAAGTAGAGAATTAGCTCAAGTTCTGTAATATTTGAATAGCATATATAAAGAGTGTTGGAAAAGTAAAAGCAAAGTATACTTTACTGTCACTGCTCGTAACAGTGAGGTAAAAAAATATTGCTTTAAATACCTTAGTGCAATGATCTGCTAATATTTATAAGGTAGTACTAATCTCTGCTAGTATTATACTATGAAAAAGCAAGTATTCCTATGATAAGTCTAGATCCTAGTCTTCAGTGGTTCTCTTACCATATGACAAGGCAAGTAATATTAGAGAAGGAGGTAAAAGTGGCCTTAAGGAGCATAAAAAACACATCAATACTAGATTTAGATAAAATTAAATATTACCTTATTAAAGTAGTATTGAAGATACTATTCAGAGACTAGCTGGTAAATAAGATTGCAGAGAAGTAGATACAAAACCAGATTTCTAAAAAGTAGAAGAAAATAAAGGTTATTATAATATCGAAACTAGGCAAGGATATTAGAACAATAAAGGCCTGGAGACCGATCAACCTAATAAACTGTATAGGTAAGATCAAAGAAAAGGTAATAGTGAACTAGCTCTAGAAGGAAATAGGACTCTTCCATAAACTGCAGCTAGATACAAAGAAGAGCAGAAATACAGTATAAGTAATAGCAAGAGTAGTGATACAAGCATAGAAGTATATACACAGTAGAAGGAGCACAGCATAGGTCATAGCAGATGTAAAGGAGAGGTTCAACATTGTTTGAAAGGAGGTAATATTGAGAAGGATAGAGGAGAAGAGAAGTGTAGAGGTAAGAAGTGGCTAGAGAACTTCATGGAGATAAGAGAATTCAGTGTAAAGTGGGACAGAGGAGTAAGAAGAAGAGGAAAAGACAATATAGGAGTCTTATAGGGGTCTCCACTATCACTAGTTCTCTTCTTGATTTTTATGGTACTAATAATAGAGAAGATTGAAAAGAGAGTAAGAGGGGTAGCGATAGGAGTAGAGGTTGAGACGCCTTTGTATATAGACAATATAGTAGTAATAGTCCTAGACTGGTATAGCTATTAGAATATAGGAAGGCTGTGAGAGAAGATAAAGAAGGAGGTGAAGGAGGTAGCAGAGGAGAATCAGATCCTACTAGAAGAGTTGAAGTAGGATATAATAATGTTTAGTATAGAAAAGAGGTAAAAGAAGGAGGAGGACTTTCTGAAGTAGGTGAAGATCATCTTTGATACAAATTTAACCTTCATGGTATACTAGAAAAACAGAGTCAGCAGAGTAAGAAGGTTGACTAGAACACTAGCAGGGTTAGAAAATAGAGATTATGGAATTAGCTTAAAGAGCTAGAGACAGATTTATATAGGTATGATTAGAGCAGTAGCATGTGGGACAGTGAGATAGGTTGGAGAAGATAGAGGGAATAGAGAAGAGAAATGAAGAGAGTACAACTACAAGCATTAAAGAAGGTAGCTGGAAGGAGGAGAGGTATAGGAGTAGAGAGAGTAAATGCAGTATGTAAAGTAGAGGAGATGGAGGTGATTCTGGATGTAGTATAGGCAAGGACAATAGTTTGAGAAGTAGAAGTACCATCAGAGCTTGCAGAACTATGCATAAAAGATTTCAGGAGAGAAATAAGGAGAAGAACTAAGCAATGAGAAACTGGAAGGACTAGAAGATGCAGTGAGTCCTGAAAGAGGGAGATAAATATAAAAGCATTTTGGACTGCTGGCAGGGGTAGTAGTCAAGATTTTTGGAGGAGGGTGAGAAGATCTCATAGAGAGGAGAGTATGATAAGGTGAAAGTAGAATGTATAGAGAGGCTAGGTAGAAAGAGGAGAGGGAGAGAAGAGTAGGAGGCTTTGTTTGAAAAAGCTAGAAGAGAGAGAGTAGTTCTCTTCTTAGATAGTAGTAAGGTCAAAAATAGCAAGGTAGAGGTGAGAATATAAGAGAGATCAGTAGTAGTCATGGAGATAGTAGGAAGAATGATAATAGTTTTTGATGAGAAGGTGAGAGAGGTAAGAAGTGTACTGGAGAGTGTATTAGAGGAGTTACTGGTCCTGGTTTGGTTAGATTCTGAAGCTGCTATTATAATGATTTAGAAGGCAGGCAGGGAGAGAAAGTGTTATAGGCATAAGGTGCTTAGTTCTAGTAGATACTAGAAGGGACCGGATATTATAGCTATAGTGAGGAAAATGGCAGTGCCAGCATTGTCCTGAAAGTATAACTACAGCAGACTGGAAGGGCAGCTACTTGGCAGGAGGTACATAATGGAGCAGAGTGATTTACGGACATAATAATAGAATAATAGATTCAGAGTTATAGAGGACTTAGAACACTGCTAGTATCTTGATTCTTCTAACTATGCTATGACTAGCCGGTACTTATATAGACTTCAGTACAGCTATATATGAGAGGTCTATAAATGAATAATTGGCTAGCAATATAGTGATTTCTTATCAATACCAATACAGATAGTAATAGACATATGTAACAAAAACATATAAAAATAGTATAGGACAAAGATAACAAATATACTAATATATGTATGTATAAAAATAAAGCTTCTATAACTCGAGTGTATGCATCAAGCTGTATTCTGAATGATATACCTTTCCATAGTACTGCCCTATCTAAACAATGTGAGAATCAACAGCCAAGCCTAATAGGTGATCAGTCTAGTTAATCAGTATTGGTTTATGTTTGATTACAGGGTTAGCATTTTCTCCTTAGTGAGTAAGTCTTCACTTTTAGCTGTAGTAGCTAATTAGTAGTAGAACACTTGCCCCTTGCTATAGTAGTAGGTAAGTTTCTATCTTAGCTATAACATTACCCCCCCATTTAGGGTACTCGTCCCAAGTAATAATTACTAATAGAAAACTGAATTAATTAGGATTGTAGGTCTTATACTTTGGCTATCAGCATACCTTATATACAAGGTAATATACAAGCTGAACCACAGTTGTCTGTGGCCGATGGTGAGACTGGTATATCTTTTACTTATCATTAGTGAGCTATTAAAAACCTTCCCAAAGATAAAACTCAGTGGAAAAAAGTTTTTGTAAGGAAAAGGTACTTACATTAATGAACCATCCAAGTAGCATAGCTACACAGAATTCCCATTTGTAGGAGATACTCTGTCCTATGAGCATCAATGCTTTATTAGACTATAAAGTTCTAAAGGCTTTCTTAGATATTAATCATGGAACTTTCTAACAGATTTTAATGATCTATAAAGATTCTCAACTATTTTCCAAGTCTCGTCATCTCTACCATAGTTCAGTCATAGAAGATATGGAGATAGTATTTGGGAGTCTGTATTATATACTCTTTGCATTATCAGATATTGTACATCCGAGACTTTATTAGTCTGGGAGTGGTAAGCAGTATAGTGTTGGAGTTCTATAATATCTTTTCAAAGGGGTGAGGCAAATTATAGTTCACATTTAGAGGTAATATGGCAGAGTAGACCAAATTGCCTGAGGACATCATTGAAGGCATGGGCGATATTTTGAGTTGTCAAAGTGTTTTTTACCAGTATATAGTGTGGCGCTACATTTTGGTGAACTGGTTTGTGACAACTAAAATAGTATTAAAGCCTTTAGTAGTTCTCCAACAAAGTCTATAACTATCTCTTCCTAAGGCTTTCTACTAGTAGGTGTTGGCATAAGTCTAGTTTGCCTCAGATATTGGTTGGCTTTAGCCTTCAAGTAGGCTATATAACCGGCAATATAATTGACTACTTAGCTATCCCAGTAGAAGTTCTGAGAGAGAAGTCCAATGCACATCCTAGTATCAAGCTACGTTACTATCATGGTATTATCATTATCACTTCCAGTCAATACTGGTTCAAGTACCTAAGACCCATTATCATTCCTTACCCATTCATTACTATTAACTCCAGAGATATTAGTTTATATGTCTTGCACTTCACCAGTCTGAAAGAGAGCGTCTACTTTATCATTAGACTGATATAATCAAATTCAGAAAGTTTCTAACTCCAGTTAGATTGCTGATTGTTGAGGCATTATTTGGTAGTAAAGTGTATAGTGGTTAGTGAAGACAGTAAACTTAATTCCTAATAGCTCTATCCTCTATTTATACAATTAAGGATTGTTAAGAGTTCATTATTATAGATAGAAGTATTTCATTTAGCAGGGGTCAGTATTCGGGAGTAGTACTCACAGGAGTGAAGAGTAGTAATGTTATTCTTAAGCTCAAGATGCTAGTAAATACCTAGTCTAAGCAGTTGGTTTCACAATCGTAGGCAGGGATCGATCAAACTATCGCAGCATGGGAGCATTAATGAACTTGTCTTAGAGTTCTATGAAAGTAGCTTGCTGCTCTACCCCCCTTAAATAAAGAGTATGTCTCTGGTTAAGGCTTATAAGCAGTCGGGTTGTAGTAGAGTAAATTAAATCAGTGGTAGTAGTTGAGAACAAATCAGCAGCAGTAGTTTGCAAAGTATAGAAGGCTTATACCTTCTTTATTGGCTAGGGCCAGTTACGAATGGTAGAGAGTTTGAACAGGTACATTTTAATATTGAGGCCATCAATAAAATGACTAAGAAATATGGTTTCATGCACATAGAGCTCATACTGTAAGCTCATATTTGTTCAATCTTAGCAAGTACTTTTCCACTATCCTTTCATAGTCTCATTTGGACTTGCCTTTATAGATTAAGAGTCCAGGTACCAAACAACTCTACTGATACAAGTGGGGATCTCATCTATTATCTCTTCGAAGGAAGCAGGTATATTGATAAGTCCAAGAGATATGACTAGGTACTTCGAATAAGCCATTAGCTGTGTTTGACAGCCACCATTTGTTACCTGACTTAATTTACATGACATTATAGCTGTTATCGAGATTGAGTTTAGTAACCCATTTACTGCTTTGGGTCTTTTTAAGAAGTTCTGATGTTAAGGGCAAAGGGTGTTTGTTTAGAATAGTAAGTTTGTTTAGTGCTCTTATAATTAACGCACAGTTAGAGAAACCTATCTATCTTCTAAAAAAATTGATAAAGTTGCTTTTGACCTTGACTTTCATATCTTTTCTACTGGTAGGTATTCAATGATATACCTCAAAAGAGCCTCATCTTCTTCCCAAGTCACTAGACTATGAGGAGGCTTTATTTATAGGTTCTCGAAAGGGATTTCATGATCCCAGCTTTGATGAGAAGGTAAGCAGTATACCTGTTCCTTAGAAAAAACATTAACATATTATGAGTACTAGTGCTCACTTGTATCAATCAATGGAGTATTATCCTCTTTAAGAGTATCATCAGAAAAAAACTGAAAGTACATTAACATGAGTATATCAAATATACTATGCTTTAGAATGTCATTAACTTGGATATAATAATATATTTGCAAATATCTATAATGTTGGTGTTGAAATAGAAAACAAATTTCTTAATTATCTAGCAGGAGAAAGTGATATAAAATTAATGAATGCCTTATCAGATTTTCCCAAAACACCAATAGAATGCATATAATCCCAAGTGGAGGAAATAGAATCAGGAACTAGGATGCTAGAAAATGAAAACGCAAATGAAAATGAAAATGAAAATGAAAGATTCACAAGAATTTTGATTATTAGAGGTCTTACTTCGTGACCTCATCTTTAACTTCTTACCCAGTCTACTAAGAACACAATCAGTACAAGAGCCGCATAGTCCACAATAGCCCTAACGGTCTTCCCAGTTTTGAATTTTATCTCAAAACTGAAGAGGTCACTATAATGGAAAGTCCTACACCCTGAGCAAGGTCCCCATCCACTTCAAGTAAGACAGTTTAGTGATCTTCTTAGATTCATCAACAGTCTATGAGGTGGCCAGAGTCTGTCTTCGTCTTATTTTGGGCTAGTTAAGAAAGTAGATTCGTAACTTCAGGGTGTTTTACTTCCCCTTTATCTTTCTTCTTTAGCTTTAGTTGAGTTTTTACCACTTCTTTTCCCAGTATGATGTAATCTTATACCTGATGTATCGGTTGCCTTTACTGTGAGTCAGTTCTTCAGGTATGTCATTACTTTTATTATTTTTCAGAGGTGGAGATAGCTGTATCATAGAGCTGCTGCTAACAGAGGTAATGTTTATCTTAGTGGTAAAGGGAGTGAAGCACTTATACTCAAGCTTTTCTAGAGTATTAGCAATAGAAACTTCCATTGGTTCTAGTTACTTTGATACTCAAAATAACCTACTAGAAGGTTCTGGACATCTTCTGAATACTGGCAGAGATATCGGAAATGAGGATAGGGTCGAGAATCTTTACCATGTCATTGTACTAATACTTTATCAATTTCAATTAAGAAATCCTATATCCTACCCTACTGCTTGTATCCAAATGTTTCAAGCAGCCTCAGTAATAGCTGAGGAGTTATAGAAGGTCATATGTAGCAGAGTGAAAGCTGTGACATATAATGCTAACAGGTTCTAATAGAAAAGGTAAGGGCAGGGCCTTTCAAGCAAGAGGTTTTGTCATTGGCAGTAATTTACAAACTCCTAATCTATCATTAGACCAGGAAAGAAAATTGTCAAGCTCTTTTGCATCCCTATCAAACTTTTCTGGAGGAGGAAATTTTTACAGGAGGCAGAGAAGGCTTCCATAGTATCAACTGCCGAAGGAAGAGGAGAAGGCATTGAATCTCGGGCTTGACAGGAGTTACAAGGAGACAAATAAGGAGGAGGAAGGTCCTATAGCAATAACTGACTTATGGGAATAACGAGAAAGTGGAGGAGGAGAGAAAGGTCCTACGGCAGTACTTGACTCATAGAAAAAATGAAGAGGCATAGAGTCTTATACTCCACGAGAACTATAAGATAGAACATAAGAAGGAGTACCTGCATTATCAATATCTAGTGGAGGAGGTCCTCCGGGATCAGATTTTAGTACACCGTATGATTTGTCAACTCGAGTTGGGCAAAATTTGCAGGTTGTAGAGAAAACTGTACTATTAATACCTAGCAGAGGAGATACTTCAGAGGAGAGCCTTTCAGACCTAGGTAGGTTAAGAAGACTATGCTTGCTATTATTGTTATAGAGTCAGTACTAGATAGAATACTAGCTACTGTAATATTTCATTACGTATCTTTGCTAGTAGCTGAGTAATGTGGGTTATTGTATTTTGTAGTTCTTGCTGGCTATGAGAGAGTGGGGTAGATACATTACTTGAAAATACTTACTTGTCATGGAGGTTGACAATATCTCTGGAAAGAGGTCTTCAAGGAAGAGAAGGCAGTAGATAAGCCTTCCAGTGCTAACATTATAGAGGCAAGGTAGTATTACAGGTTCACTGCGACCATAGTGTGGGTGGCCGGTAGAGGGCATGAATAGCGAAAAATGCAAGCGCATACGAAATGCACATATGTGACATAGGCGACATACGACAGCCAAAAGGCGCCGCAATCACATAAATAAGTACTATATAAGCTACGCAGAGGACTAGCGAGTATTACTAGTCAAGTATCTTTTTGACCTGGCAGATGGTAACTTTCTGTGTTTACCACCTCTGTAACAGTTGACTAGTGATAAACCAGTTACCAGTTCGATGCTTAACTTATCTCACCAATTCCTTGAGTATTAGATATTAAAGCCGCAGAAAGTAAGACCTTACCTGAGCCAAGAGCCAAAGAGTAAGAGCTACAAGCCAGAGCCAGAGCCAAAAGCAATAAAGAAGGCCATGTAAGATGGCAAAATATTGATATTAGGTGACGCTGTGTAATCTCGGCATGCCAAGTAATGGGTGGTGCTTATGCAATACGTTTGAGGCAGCAGCAAGGATAAAGTGATGTATCAGATCCCTGGCTGACATCCTGGTTGGAAGGATCATGTAGGATAGCGCATAAGATAATCCACAATGGCCAGGGTGGGGGCAGACTCATATAACAACCTGGAGAAGTTGCTCTAAGAGGGGGGTACTGTTACGGGTTCACTGCGACCATAGTGTGAACGGCTGGTGGAGCGTGCGAATAGTGAAAAATGCAAGTGCATACGAAATGCGCATATGCAACATAGACGACATGCGACAGCCGAAAGGCGCTGCAATCGCATAAATGAGTACTATATAAGCTATGCAGAGGACTAGCAAGTATCGCTAGTTAAGTGTCTTTTTGACCTGGTGGACGATAACTTTCTACATTTACCACCTCCGTAACAGGTAGTAGATGAAGGAGGAGTAGTATAATGTTACAGGTATAAGGTGCTTGGCTTCGGTGGGCGCTGGAAGAGACTGTTACAGCTAAGGTGGAAACTTGTCTACTACTGTGGTAAGGGGTAAGAGTTCCACTACTAATTAGCTGCTACAGCTAAAGGTGAAGACTTACTTACCAAGGGGAAAATACTGACCCTGCAATTGAATATAAGACCAATGCTGATTGACTAGACTGATCATCTGTTAAGCTTAGCTGTTGATTCTCGTATCGTTTAGATAGGGCAGTACTATAGAAGAGTATGTTATCTAGAATGTAGCTTGATGCATACACTCAAGTTATAGAAGCTTTATTTATATACATATATATATTAGTATATTTATTATCTTTGTCTTATACTATTTTTATATATTTTTTATTATATATGCCTATTACCACTGGTATTGGCATTAATAAGAAATTGCTATATTATCAGCCAATTATTCATCTATTGACCTCTCATATATGGCTGTACTAAAGTCTATATAACTACCAACTGGTAATAGCATAGTTAGAAAAATCAAGACACTAGTAGTATTTTATCAGTTTCTCTATAACTCTGAACCTGTTGTTCTATCATTATACCGTGAATCACTCTATTCCACTACGTACTCTCTACTGAGTAGCTGCTATTCCGACCCGCCATATTTATACTTCTAGAACAATGCTAGCACCACTATTTTCCCTACTGTAATTATAATATCTGATGCCTTTTAGTACTGACTGAAGCCAAGCCCTCATGCTCATAACATTATACTACTTCTCTTTTATCTGCTATCCTATCTCTACAATGTTGGTACTGGAAGGCTCATTCACTATTTCCTCTTCCTTAAGGACCTCTCCCTGAAGATATTGCTAACCTCTATAATGAGCAAGCATTTCAAGGTAATGTATCTACCTTTCTCTCTCAGAGCTAGCAAGAGCTGCAAAACACAATAACCCATGTTGCCCAGCTACTAGCAAATATGCATAGTCAAATATTGCAGTAGCTAGCATTCCAGCCAGTACTAACTTTACAATGATAACAGCAAGCGCAATCTCTTTAACCTACCCAGGTCTGAAAGGCTCTCCTCTAAAGCATTCCCTCCACCGGATATTAAGGGTGTGCATACTCCTTCTTCTTATACTCCACCTTATAGTTCTCATCAAGTACGAGACGCTACACCTCTTCATTTCCCTATGAGTCAAGTACTACTATAAGACTTTTCTGTTTTCTTCTGTCTTCTCATTTTCCCTACGAGTCAATTATTGTCATGGACCATCCTCCTAGTTGTATGTCTCCTT